>OX336398.1:32061084-32063584 GCA_946902985.2 Meconema thalassinum
TAGATAGATCGATACATATATAGATAGACGGATAGATAGATAGGTAGACAGATAGATAGATAGATAGATAGAGAGATCAATAGATAGATAGAGAGATAGATAGATAGATAGATAGATAGACATAGATAGATCAAGAGATAGACTGATAGATAGATAGATAGATAGATAGATAGGTAGATAGACGGATATATAGATAGATAGACAGATAGATAGATAGATAGATAGATATATAGATAGATTTATAGATATATAGATAGATAGATCAATAGATAGACAGATAGATTGATATATAGATAGATAGACAGATAGATAGATAGATAGGTAGATAGATCAATAAATAGACAGATAGATAGATTGATAGATAGATAGATAGATAGACAGATAGATAGATAGATAGATACACAGATAGATAGATAGATAGATAGATGGATGGACAGATAGATAGATAGATAGATAGATAGATAGATAGATTGATAAATAGATAGACAGATAGATAGATAGATAGATCAATAGATAGACAGATAGATAGATAGATAGACAGATAGATAGTTCAATGGATAGACAGATAGATAGATAGACAGATAGATAGATAGATAGATAGATAGATAGATAGATAGATAGATAGATAGATAGATAGATGGACAGATAGATGGACAGATAGGTAGATAGATATATAGATAGATAGATAGACGGATAGATAGATAGATAGATAGATAGATAGATAGATAGATAGATAGATCAATAGATAGATAGATAGATAGATAGATAGATCGATCGATCAATAGATAGACAGATAGATAGATAAATAGGTAGATAGATAGATAGATAGATAGATCGATAGATATATAGATAGACGGATAGATAGATAGGTAGACAGATAGATAGATAGATAGATAGATCAATAGATAGATAGATAGATAGATAGACATAGATAGATCAATAGATAGACCGATAGATAGATAGATAGGTAGATAGACGGATATATAGATAGATAGACAGATAGATAGATAGATAGATATATAGATAGACAGATAGATAGATAGACAGAAAGATAAAAGATAGATAGATGGATGGATAGATAGATAGACAGTTAGATAGATAGACAGATAGATCGATAGATAGATAGATAGATAGATAGATAGATAGATAGATAGATAGATAGATAGATAGATCAATAGATAGACAGATAGATAGATAGATCGATGGATGGACAGACAGATAGATAGATAGATAGATAGATAGATAGATAGATGGACAGATAGATAGATAGATATACAGAGATAGATAGGTAGACAGATAGATAGATAGATAGTTAGATAGATAGATAGATAGATAGATAGATAGATATATAGATAGAAATATAGATAGATAGATATACAGATAGATAGATATACAGATAGATAGACAGATAGATAGATATATAGATAGATAGATAGATCAACAGATAGATATATAGATAGATAGATAGGTAGATGGACAGATAGATAGATCAATAGATAGACAGATAGATAGATAGATAGATAGATACACAGATAGATAGATAGAAAGATGGACAGATAGATAGATAGATAGACAGATAGATAGATAGATAGATAGATAGATAGATAGATAGATAGATAGACAGATGGATGGACAGATAGATAGATAGATATACATATAGATAAACAAATAGAAAGGTAGATAGATAGAAGGGTGGACAGATAGATAGATAGATAGATAGATGGACAGATAGATAGATAGTTAGATAGATAGATAGATAGATATAAAAGATAGGTAGATAGATAGATAGATGGCTGGACAAATAGATAGAAAGAAAGGTAGATAGATAGATAGATAGATAGATCAACAGATAGATAGATAGATTGATAGATACACAGATAGATAGATAGATAGATAGATAGATTGATAGATAGATAGATGGACAGATAGATAGATCAATAGATAGATAGATAGATAGATAGATAGATGTTCAGATAGATAGATAGAAAGATAGATATACAGATAGATTGATAGATAGATAGATATACAGATAGATAGATAGATAGATAGACATATAGATAGATAGATATATAGATAGATAGATCAATAGATAGACAGATAGATAGTTCAATAGATAGATAGATAGATAGATCTATAGATAGATAGATAGATAGATAGATAGATACACAGATAGATAGACAGATAGATAGATAGATAGATAGATAGATAGATAGAAACACAGATAGATAGATAGATAGATAGATAGATGGATGGACATATAGATAGATAGATAGATAGATAGATAGATATACAGATAGATAGATAGATAGATAGATAGATAGATAGATCAATAAATAGACAGATAGATAGATTGATAGATAGATAGATAGATAGATAGATAGATTGATAGACAGATAGATAGATAGATACACAGATAGATAGATAGATAGATAGATAGATAGATAGATAGATAGATAGATAGATAGATAGATGGACAGATAGATAGATAGATAGAAGGATG